>CM064900.1:26897111-26917111 GCA_030347415.2 Decapterus maruadsi | reverse complement strand
CTGTGTCTGGCCGCCGCCGCGGGACACGTCGACATCGTCAGTCTGCTCTGCAAGAAGGGGGCCAAGGTCAGTGTCGGTGTCGGCTTGAATAACCTGCCAGCTGGTGAAGGAGGAGCATCTTCTTATCATGGATATATTTCTCATTTTTCCTACAATTTTATCTATATGTTCCTGCCATGATAATTTACTGTTTGGTTAAAGGAATAGTTCACCAAAAAATGACTGATGAATACTCCGGAGTACTTTTTTATTCCTTAAAGTCAATACGGCCTGACACAAAAACGTCCATAAAACTACACAACAACCATTAATATTCCTCCACACTGCTCATCCACTGCAATCCTTGTGTCCTGAAGGGATATAGTCCAGTTTATTTAGATAATTTAGGACATTAACTAAATAATGTTTCAACCTAAACAGTCCTGTATTGAGTTTGCCTCGGGCGGGCTCTTGCATTCACAAGATGCACATGGACGTGACCGGACTTGCCTAAAGGACGTCGTTTGAGCTAAACTCAGGACACTTGGTGAAGGAATATTTCAAGGTTTTTGAGGTAGTTTTATGGACCTGTTTGTGTCGGGCCATATTGATGCTCAAATAAAGTTTTCATTGGACTACGGACCGGCCTCCCGGGTCTCCAGATTCACTTTGAGGAATAAAAAACTACTCTGGAGTATTCAGCAGCATGAGGGTGAGACAGTCAATAATGACTGAATTTCATTTTTTTTGGTGAACTATTCCTTTAATCTGTATCAGGCCTCTGCTTTCACACTCATCCACAGTTTCTCTATTCTGGGAGAGGTGACATAAACAGGCCTGAACTAGGCCACGGTAAAACAGGCAGTGTTTAAGTCCCTTTGTGTGTCGTGTCTCCTCCTCCTCCATCCATCCATCCCATAATATGTGCCAGGTGGGCCACGCTGATAAGAATGGCCAGTGTGCCCTGGTCCATGCCGGGCTGAAGGGCCACACAGAGATCATCAGCATCTTGCTGGGCCACGACTGGGGAGCAACGGAGCCCCCCGCCGACACGCAGCAGCACCACGGCAACGAGACGGCGACAGGAAAAACACAGGCGGCACAACAGGCGGCGACAGCTGCAGCGAGCGTGGGACACACACAGGTACGTATCAGACCATCCTGATGACAAGAAAACGCTCCTGACACTCTGCTGAGAGGAGATTTTTTTTAATATGGAGCGCAGCTTGATGTGGAGGATTTATTAAATGCAGTTTGCTGTGGTCAAGGTCCGTGGGTGCTTCTGTTTTTTTTTGTGCACAGCAAGCCAGGAATACAGAGGAGTGTAAAATTGTGTGTTTTTTTCCTGCAGGTGGTGAAGAGCTTGCTGGACTTGAAAGACGAACAGCTGGCAGTGCAGATGGATGGTCACGACTCTCTCTGGGGAGAAACGGGTGCATTTCTGCTATCAGTCAGATAAATATAGCTTTCTCACCTCTTTCTGTCCATCAGTCTGGGTCTGGAGTCACGCTCAAGGGCGTCAGAGAGACAAACACCACTACACAGAGACACAGGGAATAGGAAGGAGAAACCCCAGCCCCCCCGACCTCATCCAGAGATGCATTCCCAAATAGGTTTTATTGTAGGTTTAAGCAGAAAGGGAGCATCACAGAATATCTAGTCCATCTAAAAAGCATCTGTTATCCAATGGTAATAGTTTTACCTCCATCACAGACACAGTGTGCAGCTTGCAGGATTCTGTGGTCCATTTCCTGAAAGCATGTCGGCTGCAGCCTGCAGCACCATTAGACTGTAACTCTATTACACTGCTCCTGCCGCCCCCCCCCTCCACACTTCTTGTCTTTTCTGTGCTGAGGCAGAGGAAGTGAGAGCAGGAGAGCAGCAGCTGTGCAAAAAAAAGAAAAGGAAAAAAAGTCGACGACTTACACCCAGTTTTTTTCTTTGTTTTGTCCTTTCGGTGATGATAACTTAACTTTAAAAGACATAATCACACCATCGATTAGCTCAGTGGAGCGTGTGGTCGCATGAAACACGACGTTGGTTATCAAGGACAGTCGGAGGTTAGAGAGTGGCATCGATACCTCACTGCTCTCCTCTATTTGCTGAAGGACCCGCAAACTAATACCAAGCCCATTGTTTATTTATTTATTAAAGCAGCAGTGGCTGTTTAAGACAGATGCAAGGTGTTTTTTTATCATTTGGTTGGAAATAAGAGTAGGAAGTGCAGACTATGACCCATACTAATTGTCAGGTATCAAAATATTCATCTCAACAAAATGTTAAATTATAGATCAGAGATGTACAGATACACAACACCTTATGAATTATGGAAACGTTCATCCGTCTTGTTTTTCTCTGTTTCTCACTCCTGCTTCTGCTTCTCTCTCTTTAAACATGTCACTTACATATTCTCCTCCACCACCTCTTCTTCATCACTCCGACTCTCTGTCAGTGCTGAGCGCTGCAGCAGGAAGAGGCAGGATGGAAGTGTGCACCTTCCTCCTGGAGCGAGGGGCCGGGCTGGAGTTACCGAACCGCAGAGGGATGGCGCCGCTGCTCAGCGCAGCCAAACATGGACACACACAGGTGAGAAGTTTCGGATCATCATCATGCTTTGTCTGCATTTTTGTTGTTTTTTAAAGGGATAGCTCAACATTTTGGCAAGGGTTAGGGTGCCATAATCCCCATAGTTTTAGCAGTACAGTAGGTTCATTACCATTATTTGTCGGTGCAAGCTATTTTTAGAATGTCGGAGCAGAGCCGTGAGCTGCTCAGAGCTACGCTATGGAGGCTCATGGGATTTCTTGGTTTCCCTCATCAAAGTCATCAAATACACAATCCAACAACTCCACAACGCTCTGGTGGACAAGTTGTGACCTGCACATTCACCACACTATGAGATAATAACACAACGTTACCAGTTGTTTTAGAGGGAAATTCATGTAAAACCGCTGATGCGTGTTCCTGTCGAGGGCAGTTTTTCAGCAAGCAGTCTCTGTATTTACCTCTAAAACGGCTCTGTCTCTTAACGTTCCGTTATTGTCTCATAGCGTAGTGAATGTGCAGGTCACAACTTGTCCACCAGAGCATTTTGGAGTTGTTTGATTGTGTATTTGATGAGTTTGATGAGGGAAACCAAGAAATCCCATGAGCAAATCCCAAATCAGCTCTTCCAAAGCAGCTCACGGCTCTGCTCCACTGTTCTAAAAATAGCTTGCACCGACAATTAAAGGTAACGAACCTATGCTGGCAATAGGCCAATTTGCCAAAATGTTGAACTATCCCTATAAGATCTTTTTCTCCTCCACTCCCCAGGTTGCAGAGCTGCTGCTGAAACAAGGAGCAGACATCAACGTCAGCGACAAGCAGAGTCGCACCGCGCTGATGCTGGCTGCGTCCGAGGGCCACGGCGGCACCGTCGAACTGCTGCTGTCGAAGGGTGAGAGTCCAGATCCAGATCTACATGCATTAGATGAATGAACCGTACCTGACCAGTGTGTTTGCGTTATCCGTGGCTCCCAGGTGCCTCTCTGTCCTCTGCTGATCAGGAGGGGCTGACTGCGCTGAGCTGGGCCTGTCTGAAGGGACACAAAGCTGCCGTGCAGCTGCTGGTGGAGGCCGGCGCCGACCTGAACCACCCGGACAGACAGGGACGGACTCCTCTGGACCTGGCCGCGCTGAACGGAGACGCAGATACAGTGGGTTTCACATTTAAAAAATCATAAACAGTAAGAAATAAAGTTGTGTCTTTACTGGAAATTAATATTATTGACACTCACTTGTAAATATTCTTGAAGAAAAAGCAGCTCATGGAGCAAAGTGTGAGAAATATAAATGTCAGGTTCATAAATAGAATAAAATAAATCATGATTACTGAGATAATGATGGTAATAATTTGCTCTGCATCACTGGACGTCGCTTTGCAATCACAGCTCATGTGAGGGTAAAAAAACAAAAGATTATTTTCAGACTCTCTCATGCAAGGGTAATTAAAACCATCTGATGATCATAAATTAGCATTGAGTGTGTAATCAACTCATGATTAAAATATCTAAAACCCTATTCACTGCTACAATATGAAGTGTATAACGTTGTTGTCATATTTGTACGTGCCACCAGGTTCACTGTCTGGTGGAACACGGAGCCGTGCTGGAGAGAACCGACAACAACGGCACCAGAGGTTCAGAGCAGCGGAGCGGCGGCTGCCAGAACCCGACCCTGGTGGCGTCGCTGCTGAAGAAAGGATCCAAGTCGGGTAAGAACACGGTGCAGGGACTCACAGCCTCAGATTCAAAACAACAACAAAATAAAAGTAACAACATTTTTTTTTTTTTTAAGTATATTTTTTTGGCGTTTTATGCCTTTATTTGATAGATTAGTAGAAATAGACAGGAAAGGGGGAGGCAGAGAGAGGGGAATGACATGCAGGAAAGGTCTGCCTGATGCGGGACGCAAACCGGGGACGCCTGCGTCTGCATATACATGGGGCGGCTGCCTTAACCACTGCGCCACGCACCGCCCCAAAAGTAACAACATTTAACACGACTGCAGCTTTTTAAGGTGAGACAACGCAGGTGAATAGGGTAAATATTTAAACTAACAGATATCACAGTGAAACTTCCCAAGTTTATCACTTACATTGAGACAAATATTTTTTGTATTACAAGTTTTATCAAATGTGATGTTTAAATATGTAAATGAGGCCATATCTAATGAAATATGCGCTTATTTGCATTACAGAAATGTGAACAATGCATAAAGCTACTTTCAAAATTCTTGTTTTATTTTGTTGACACATTAGAATCAGAAGTTTAGAAACAAAGGATATCTCTTTTTATCATTATCAAAATACTGTCACAAGCCCTAAAAAAAAATCTAATTTCTCCATGTTTTTAGGAATAAACTGTTGTATAAATAGGCTTTAAATGATATATCAACAACCACCTGTCTGTAAGCGCTGCTGAAGTGGAGATTTCTAGCTCAGAGTCTGAGGAAAAACTCTTTTTGAGAAAACGACCTTTAAAAACTTATACTGTAACATTCCATAGATTGTTAATGTCAATCATTCTTTTACAATTTGTTGCGGATACGGAGGAAATGACAATTCTTGGAGCCCAGATCATTGTTTAGGAAGGGAGAGAGCTTTACAACGATACCTGACATGACATGGGTCAGACAACAGGCACAGCAGCATGTTAACTTTTGGTGATCTGACTTCAACCCGTTTACATTGATTTGTATGATCTGCCACACTTTTACACCTGCACACTCTGCATCTATATCACTTCATACTCTCCTGGTTTAAACCTGCAGAATGTCTCTGTTCTGCAGCAGCTGCAGTTTCACCTCCACCTCTCTAACTCCCTCGCTCTGTCTCCTCTTCCCTCATCAACCGACAGGCTACAGATCGACTCAGCACGATCGATCAGGTACATGATTTATGCAAGACACAAAGCACAAGAGACAAGATGAGGCAGATAACAGAGAGATTAATATTTGTGTATACTGTATATGTTATCAGGTCACGCCACGTGGGCCATGGCTTCGTCCAAACCAGACATCCTCCTCATCCTGCTGCAGAAGCTGATGGAGGAAGGGAACATGCTGTACAAGGTGCGTCATGGCGAATACTCACAAAATTATAGATCTGAATAAACTTATAATGAGGTGTTTTTATGGATAGGTCTGTCTCCTGTGTGTGTGTGTGTGTTTTCCTCAGAAGGGACGTATGAAGGAGGCGGGCCAGCGGTACCAGTACGCCCTGAGGAAGCTGCCTCGCGAGGGGCAAAGCGAGGAGCTGAAGGGGCTCAAAGACCTGCGGGTCTCCCTCTACCTGAACCTGTCACGCTGCCGCAGGAAAACAAACGTAAGGTCTAAGAGCATCAAACCGTTCATTCACTATTTAAAGGGATAGTTCCACATTTTGGCAAATTGGCCCATTGCCATAATTGCTATAGTCATAGCAGTAGCTTCGTTACCTTTAATTGACGGTGCAAACTATTTTTAGAACGGCGGAGCAGAGCCGTGAGCTGCTCAGAGTTATGCTACGCTCATTGGATTTTTGGGGATTTCCCTCATAAAACTCATCAAATACACAACCCAACAACTCCAAAATGCTCTGGTACAAGTTGTGACCTGCACATTCACCACACTATGAGATAATAGCAGAATGTTATAGCTCGCTGCTCTGCTCCGCCGTTCTAAAAATAGCTTGCACCGAGTTAAAGATAAAGATAACGAACCTATTGCTACAGTATGCCAAAATGTTGAACTATCCCTTTAACACCGGCCCGTTTATTAGATGCTGCCGGCAGCAGCAGGGAGGTCGAAGGCACCTTAAGATATATAATTTATCTGAATCAACATTAAAAAGATGACATCAGGAACAGCAGCAGCAGAACACTGTAAAAATATCCTTTTGCTTTTCAGATCCAGTTTCATGTCTCGCTGCCTAAACGAGAACGTACATGTAAAGACCTGGAAGCAGGTGGTGACACAGTGAATAACGGTGCTGTGCTGTGCAGCTAGATGTATGTGTGTGTGTGACTGTATGTGTGTGTGGCCTGCAGCCAGGACTGGAGCCCACCCTGCTGCTGACAGACGTCCTAACAGACTGTGTAAAAAATGCCATCCTTAGGGTCACTGTGGCTGATGAATAATGGAGCAGATAATGTGATGTGATAAGGTCACTCTCTCTCTGGCAGACTGGGCGCACTCACTTTCTCTGTGTCTCTGCAGGGGGGAGGGAGGGGATGTATGGTGGGGGGGTTATTTACAGTGGACCGGCTAAATCAACATATTATATCAGAACGCACGACACGACACGGCACCGTCATTAAGGATTCAACACGGAGATGTTCACTATCTCACATCGGAGGCTCAGGCTGCCATTTTGACCGGCGCTCCCAAGGACACGGTGTGTTTGTGTCGTTAGATATTCACCTGAGACGACAGTGATGATGGTGATGATGGTGACGATGATGGTTCTCTCTCTCTGTCTCTCTCTCTCTCTCTCTCTCTCTCTCTCTGTTGCTCATTTCAGTCAATAAAAATGATTGCAGCATGAGTTCTCCTCCATTATACAGACTTCGATCTTCACATCCAGTGTAATGAAGATACAGGACTGAACGACCTCAGATTATTATAATAAGAAAAACATTTTCCAATCTGGGCTCTATTTTTAACCACACAGGCTGCTCAGGGCTATGCTATGGAGTTATTTATCATCTATTTGTGGACACGTTGTGAACTGCAGAACCAACGCTATTTTAAATACAGGGTAAATGCGGAGACAGCTTGCTGAAAAACTGTCCCAGCAACGCGCATCAGCGGTTTTGCATGAATTTACCTCTGAAACGGCTCCGCTGCTCAAAGCTACTTTTGAGTTGCTGGGTTGTGTTTTTGATGAGTTTGATGAGGCTCATGGGCCAATTTGCCAAAATGTTGAACTATCCCTTTAACCACACAGACGAGTTATTTATTTCAAGCTATTTTTTGGTTTGGGATTTCTTGGTTTCCCTCATCACATTCATCAAATACATAATCCAACAACTCCAGACAGAGTTGTGAGGTGAATTCAAGCTAAACCGCTGATGCGCGTTGCCTTCAGGAACAGTTTTTCATCAAGCAGTCTCTGCATTTACCTCTAAAACAAGAAATCCCATGAATCTCCGTAGCGTAGCTCTAAGCAGCTCACGGCTCTGCTCCACCGTTCTAAAAATAGCTTGCACCGACAATTAAAGGTAATGAACCTACTGATATGACTATAGGGATGATGGAAATGGGCCAATTCGCCAAAATGTTGAACTATCCCTTTAGAGGAGACATATTCTGCCCTTTTTCCCTTTTAGACAAGACAAGGATCAAACAACACTTTTTTCATCCATTCAAAACAGCCCTGTTCAGAACGGTTGGTTTCAGTGCCTGTCCCTTTAAATGCAAATGAACCACTGCTTGCCCCGCCCCTTCTACCGGTACCAGGTAGGGGTGTGGTTTTTTAATTGCCACTTCGATCGTCACGCAATCGCATATTTATCATGCTTTTACAACTACTACTCTCATGCGTGGACCCATTACTGACCTATTCTCTTTTCTTTCAGGGCCAGAAGGCAAGATAAACACCTAAGTACTTCATATTCCCATAATATGTCTCCTTTAAACACTGAATGGACTGTTTTTTTGTTTTTTTTATGTCTGAAAACACAGGATTTTGGCATCGCTGAGGAGTTTGCAACCAAAGCCCTGGAGCTCAAGCCGCGGTCGTATGAAGCGTATTACGCCAGAGCTCGGGCCAAGAGGAGCAGCAGGTACGACAACAATATTAAACCGTGTGAAAGTGTGTTGTTTTAAAGGGATACGCCAACATTTTTTTTCGTGTCTTGCCTCACTCCCGAGTCCATGACCAGCAGATAGACACCATCCTTTTGACTGTGCGTGCGGTAACGAGGGAGATAGAGCCGTATCGCCCGTAATTAGCTTAGCTCAAACACTGCCCTTTACACGTTGCCCTTTACATACAGAAGTGCTTTTACTTTGAAACAGGAAGCTAACCTAGCCTCGATGTAGCTAGCTTGAACCAAAATAAACCATCTTTGCTTGAACCCTCCGTTTTGACCAATCTCGTCCCGTTAGCTCTGAGACGAAGATCGGTCCGTTTAGAGTTGCTGAAGAGTTTCTCTGATGACTTTAGGTGGAGGCAGGCTAACACTACCCATACACTTCCAGTGTTTGAGCTAAGCTAATTACAGGCGATACGGCTCTATCTCCCTCGTTACTGCACGCACAGTCGAAAAGATGGTGTCTATCTGCTGGTCATGAACTCGGTAGTGAGGCAAGACATGAAAAAAAAAGTTGGCGTAACCCTTTAAAATCAGATTCATTCAATTTCAGCATCTTCATCCTCGTCCGTCTCCGTGCTGCTGAGGCGGAGGCTGTAAACAAAGTCTTTGTAAAGTTCCTTTGTTCCTGTTCTGTCTCTCGTCTCCCCAGGCAGTTTGCTGCAGCGCTGGCAGACCTCCACGAAGCCGCACGACTCTCCCCGTCCAACAGGGAGATACGGCGCCTGCTCGCACGGGTGGAAGAGGAATGCAAACACCACCAGAAGGCGTTAGCGAGCATCAACTCTACAACACACGCCCATGTCCCCCACCACCACCACCACCAACACCATCACCCCCACCAGGGCAACGAGGAGGAGACAGACGTGTATACACAGGGAAGTCTGGAGCGGCCAATCCCCACGGAGCAGCAGACGGACGCAGAGAAAGAGGAGGAGGAGAAGGAGGAAGGTGAGGAGGTGAGTCTGCCGTGTGGGAAAAGCCCGGATTTCTGGCCTCTGAATCCGTACGCTCCCAACAGGACGCTCCCGGGAGCTCTGACTGATCCGGCGCCGTGTTTCCCTCAAGACGAATTCGTACAGAACCAGAACCAGCTGTTCTGTGTGGACGTTCCCGAGCCGGTTCCTGTTCCTGCCATCAACAGGCAGCGGAGCAGGGAACCGGAGAACAGCAGTGTCAGGACTCATCACCACCACTGCCACTCCCTCCAGTCGGCGGGGGGCAGAGTCGGGGGCCGGCCTCTCTCTCTGTGCGGCGGCCCCTCCAGCCCTTTGCCGGGCCGACACATCTCCACCTCCCTGAGGCCGGCGCCGGTGCCACTGGGCATCATCGACATCAACGAACACTCTGGACACAGCCACAGTCCCACGGAGCTGTACCACCCCATGTCCCCCCCCAGCAGCAGCTCCTCCCCCCCGCCCGGACCCCTCATGCACCACCACCACATGTACCAGCCGCGCTCCTCCAGCTTCTCCAGGGGGTCGGACAGACTGTCGACGACGCACCCGGCGGCGGCTCTGGACGGACTGGCTCTGGCTCTGGGCTCCAGCATGGAGGTGAGGAGGGAGAGCGGAGGAGGAGGAGGAGGCGGCGGGGGCACGGCAGGGTCGAGGGGCTCCAGTTCCAGCCAGGCCTCCAGTGGGAACCTGTCGGACGGCGGAGGCGGCGTTAGGCAGCAGGTGCTGGAAAATCAACCACCGTGTCCCATCAAGAGCAGCGGGAGCTTCAAAACAAAACCCGAGCTGAAGCCTCGGCCCTTCATGGGAGTCATGGACAAAGCAGTGCGAGTCCAGAGCCAGCAGACCGCCGGCGGCCTGGGCCGAGGAGGAGCAGGAACAGGAGCAGAGAGTTTCAGTATGTCTGTCATGGAGTTCCCGGGGTTGAACAATGAGTTCAAGCGAGCGTCCTTCCAGGAGCAGCTCTCTGTGAGTCAGGCCAGCAGCCAGCAGCAGCAGCAGCAGAGCCGGGAGTTCGGCGTTGGCGAGCGGCTGCAGCACCAGCGAGAGGCCCGAGGAGGCGTCGCTTCGTCCTCGCATCTCCGCTTCCCCGATGGTGGCCGCCACCGACAGGCCAGCCTCACCAGGGACAACCCGGCTCTGCACATGGCCCCCATCAAACCCAAACGCTCCTTTATAGAATCCAACGTCTGAGTTATAAGTTTATTTTAAAAAAGCACAGACGCAGCAGACGGCTGTTTCCAACAAACATTGTCCCACATTAAAGGGATAGTTCAACATTTTGGCAAATTCTCCTATCACCATAATCCCTACAGTCACAGCAGTAGGTTCATTATCTTAAATTATCGGTGCATGTTGTTTTGAGATCAGCAGGGAAGAGACGTGAGCTGCTCAGTGAACACAATGGAGGTGAACGGTACAGGTCCCCTGTCCCTCATCAAATACACAATACACAAATGCATAGTGTTACAGCTCTACTCTTTACAAGTGAGTTCTTCACAGGTCATCATATCACGGCGGCTACGGCCACGCCGTCTCACTCTCTTTTTTCAATCCTCTCGTCAGCTCCAAACTCACTTGAGTCATCTGCACTGCGATTATGGACCACAGTGTGGGTTTTCCACACAGTAGTTGATTAACTCGTGTGTCAGAACAACAACAGTTTGAGTACAGATCAGTGGGCACTGTTGCAGGTGTGTTTTTAAAATTAGCGGGTTTGATTATCGCATCGGACATCGCGCTCACAACGCTCTGGCCAATCAAACATCACAAAAAAAACATCGACGATCGTCCTATCAAGTCTAATAATTATGTAACATTACGACACAAGAAGCAAATGCTCTACTACTTGTGCTTCTGAAATCCCTCTGCCCAGCAGTCGTGTCTGGAATGTAGTTCCAGCTGCATCTCTAAAACAACTCCGTCTCATAATGTCACATGATTATCTCATAGCGTGGTGAGCGTTGTGGAGTTGTTGGATTGTGTATTTGATGACTTTGATGAGGGACCTGTACCATTCACCTCCATTGTGTTCACTGAGCAGCTCACGTCTCTGCCCCGCCGATCTCAAAACAACATGCACCGATAATTAAAGCTAATGAACCTACTGCTGTGACTGTAGGGATTATGGCGATAGGCCATATGCCAAAATGTTGAACTTATCCCTTTAAGGTAGCAGGGGAGCTGATCTGAGAACAGCTCCCTTCCCTGAGCCTGTTTTGTAGAAGTTATTGCTGCTGCACTGCATTTACAATCTAGAACCAGTGTTCAACTCAGGCTAACAACGCTTTTTTGCTTACATGTCTACAGCTACACTAGTGTTACTCAAGAAAACCAGACATACCTTAAGTAGGGATGATTTAATAAGAAAAGAGAAAAAAAAGTAGTATATTGTCTCAACTTTTAATTTATTATATCAAATATAGAAGAGAAAGCTTTGTGCACGAATATACAAAACCTCATGCTGTTAGTTGCAGGATATATGACCATTTCTATGTCAAGTGTCTTTTAAAAAACATTTATATTTGTACGGTGTACACTATATTTGCAGATTATATATATATTTCCCTGTAAGTGGTTATCTGTCAGCATTACAGGCTTCAGAGAAACTTTCTGTCCTTCAGATCCTTTTTCTTGGTACATTTGATAAAAAAAGAAGAAAAAAAAAGCCCTGTATACAATGACAACGTTGGAAACTTCTCATCATAATCTAATATTGACTTGATTGCTTCAATACTCACAGTATATATATATGTTATTTATTTTTGCATAGCAGAGAACTTATTCATATGGAGTGTTTATTGGTTTATTCAGACTCAGACGTTTCAGAGAGTTTACAGGAGTCGACGACGGTTAGAAACTTTTCAGAGACTTTTCATGCTGCTGTTCGTTTACCTTTTAAAGTCATACTATGGATCACAGATTTGTTACCACATGGTCACTGTGGTAAAAAATAAAACATGAATGGAGGACGACATTTTCTACATCTTCTTCTTTATTCACAGATTGCAGAAGCTTCAGAGCAACAGTTTAACTTTATTAAAGCCACCACAATAAACTTGTTTGAATGATAAAAAGCTTTGCACATTTCTGAAAATTGCAAAAAAAAAAAAAAATTATTATGTTAGTGAATGTTATTTTGCACAGAGGAAAGTAAACATTAAACTTTATCCCTTTAGTATTTATAATATAAAGTCGATCTACGGAACACAAGTGTATGAAACTACTGACAGTGCAAACAGTGTTTTGTTTTTCATTAAGACGACCAGTCAGCTCCGCTCGTGTTCAGTTAAAGCTGCATTACGTAATGTTTCTCAGTGAAGCGAGGGAGTTATCAGTGTTAGAAACACTTACAGCCATGTGTTTTTGGTTATTCAGTCAATAAAACGTCATAAATAATTTGAAAAACATGCAGAAAACTAAAGACCTTTTTCCTTTCTTTTTTTTTTAAATCATCGCACATTTCTTTCTCTTTTCATGCATGCTGAGCATCTGTGGCCAAATTACTGTACTTTTTCTTTTTTGGGGGGAAAAAATGAATTTCTTATGCACTTTTACTTTTTTCCTTTATGAACTTTTTTTTTGGCTTTAAGGGCGCACTCACACTAGGCAATCGTACCGTGCCCAAGCCCGTTTGCTCCCTAAAGTCCGGATTCTATTGCTAGTGTGAGTGCAAGTGTTCCGAGCCTGAGCACGGTACACTTCCTCGGCCCGGCACGGTTGGGAGAGGTGTGCTTGGGCACGGTACACTTGGCCAGAATGCGCACACGTAATGCGCTGCGGGCTCGTTATCCACCACGTGTCTATGGAAAGCCAAAGGAGTCACAATTCGCCACTAATCCAACGGGTCTGAACCTCAAGACGTGATGGTCCAACAAGGTGAGTAAGGTGGGATGGACCTGGTTCTGGAGGGCTTTGAAGGTGAGGAGAAGGACTTTTAACTGAATGTGACAAGGAATTGTGAGCCAATTGAGGTTCTGGAGGTAATATAAATTCCAAATTCATTTATTAATTGTTCAACATTTGTAAAAACCTGGCACGCAGCATGTCTGTGTCTTAGTACTATCCTTTGCACTAGAAAGCAGGCTGTGTTTCACTGTGAAAGCCATCTCAGTAGGTACAGTTTGGAGCTCAGAAAGCAGACATGTTGAAGCTCCTTCCAAAGCATGTGAGGTGAGTGACACTCCATCCACAGGAGAGCAGGAGCACTGATGGGCAGGCTGGTTGGTGTAGGGGCAGAGGAAGGGAGGCGCTGCAGGTGGAGCTCTAGAGAAATCTGTGGAAAACACAGAGAGGGTTTAAGACCAAGGCCAAAGTACAATAGATAATGACAACACAAAAAGAGAGGAGAGGAGAGGGCTTCATGTAATGTGATGTGTCCCCCAGCAGTCTAAGCCTATACTGTAGCTGTAGCTATACAATGGTTCAGAGCTACCTGAACCAGCCCCAACTCTCAGCTCTGTCATAGAGGAAGGTGTTCAGCCTAGACTTAAATGTGGTTAGAGTCTCTCTGCCTCTCTGACCCATGGAGAGAGCTGGTTCCACAGTAAAGGAGCCTGATAACTGAAGACTCTACCTCCCAGTCTGTTTTTAGAGATACTGGGAGTCACTAGACCTGTATTCTGGGAGCAGAGTGCTCTGCTAGGACAGTAAGGAAGGATGAGGTCTTTCAGACTGTGTATACTATAGTATTGTGCCAGGCCTGCGTGGAGCTGGTGTGGTGTAATAATGCTGCCACATACCATCATAGAAGAAGACAAAAAGCTTCCCCACTGAATTCAAACTTTATTCTAACATTATGAATCGATATAATGATGACAGGGAGTCATGTCCGTGGATATGTGGTGATCAAAATGCCCTAAATGTATCTAAATCACTGCTTACTCTCAACTTACCAGCTCTGGCTGTTTCAAGCTGATCCTGGTGCTGTCATAGGATGAGTTCATGCATCAGCTCACGGTGGACCCACATCTGCCAAACAGGGACACACATGACATTTCAGATCACATTTAGACTTAGTTTAGACTGCTTTGTAGTCTGTGGATAAACAGATGTTGGTGGAAGTTAGCCTACACCAATTCTGGAACACAACTAGTTTAATTAAAATTTATTTATTCACTTGTACCATAAAGAGGACATTTCTCACAGGCTTAGAGTTTAAAAAATATTCAAAAGATTTCAGTTAAATGACTGATTTATGAATAACCATACATGTAACGTTAGCAAAAACAGCTGTTTTTAGGAGTTTTTTGAGGGCTCATTTTTACCTGTAAACATTAGCATTGAGACGTTGATTATCTTCTCGAGCCAGCCGTTAGATCC
Organism: Decapterus maruadsi; assembly: GCA_030347415.2. Lineage (NCBI taxonomy): Eukaryota > Metazoa > Chordata > Actinopteri > Carangiformes > Carangidae > Decapterus > Decapterus maruadsi. The sequence goes on along the minus strand of CM064900.1, from coordinate 26,902,518 downwards.
AGGTCAACAACGGAACACTGGTTGGAGAAGTTAGGTCGAAATGATGAAAAACAATTTAAATTTCTGCTAAAGGAATGAATGGAGTGAAAATTGTTCAAAGTGTTTGACTGTATGATGGGTGGTCCCTCCCCAGGAAACTTGACCACATCGTTCCAGACGATTCTGCACCTGATTGAAAATCCCCAGGGATCCTGACAGTTTTGGGAAAGTGGCCAAATATCATGTTGGGTATCCACAAAAGGTCTCGTTTAGACAAGTGCGATTTGACTGGGGGTGATGTTGTATTTAATTCAGTGGGACATTCCCCTGGTCAGATATCGCGAGAAGTGTGTTTTGAAAACTTCTGAAAATCGCCTAAGTGTTACAGGGTACTATGTATGGGATGAACTTCCCCAGGAAACTTCACCAGTACACGTTTCAGACAATTCTGAACATGATTGGTCCCCGACCGGAAGTAGTTTTTATAGCGCCCCCTTGTGGTCATGTTGGGTATCTACAGAGAGGCCAGGACGAGACAAGTTCATAGACACTTGAACCAAGTCTGTGAGACTTTGCATTAGTGAGATATCGCCAGAAGAAGGGAGTGGTTAATTTTAGTAAAAATGACATGTCCAGGCATCTATAAGAAAAAGCCTAAGTCAGGTCAGGTCAGAAGAGGAAGTTTCCCATTCCCGACCCAGTTATTGTAGGATAACAAAGGCATCCCTCATCGGAAATGTCAATTTAAGCTAATCCATATTAGAGTAGGGAAAACCACAGGTGTGGAGAGAAACTCAAAGGGTAGAGGAGGAGGGGAATGGAGAGAAAGTCAAGTGGTTGGAGTTGTTCTTCAATTTTGTTTCTAACTTGGTTTTCCGGCCAGACAGCAGTAGAATTTTTTGTGGAGTCCAAGAAAGGTCCATGTTCCTTGTGATCCAGTAGTGGGGGGGTCCCAGGGGGATAAACACTTATGTACCCAGTTTTGTTAATTTAATTAAAAATTAATTTTTAATAATATATTTTTTTTTTTTTCAGAGTCCTCTAATGGGGGAAAGTAAATAGTCCAAAAGTAATAGTATTAGTCCTAATAGTACCAAAAAGAAAATTAACCACAAACTTTAATTGAGGAAAAGTAAATAAAGATTTAAGTTAATTTTATTCTAGTGAGTTCTAGACAGGAAGTTTTGCTGATTAAAATAAAAACATGATTAATTTTGGCTCAGTAATTGCGATTTGACAACAGAGCTCCTTCAGTACTGGTCTGTGATGGTGGTGTTGGTGAGCCACCAAGCACACCTTTTAAACCTGAATCCCAAGAAAGCCAAAAAATGGTCTCAGGTCACAAACTCCTCCTGGGGGACTCAGTAATTGTGATTTGCAGTTGCTTCTCTTCATCTTGTCTAGGGTTATCTAGAGTAGATCTGGAGAAGCTTCCTAAAATAGCTTGGAGATCGATCTAACTGCTCCGGTTGCAGGATGGACAACTGCAGTCCAGGTTATGCGGTCATTCCACCTCTTGACAGATATGTTTCCCCAACACTCTGCTTTATTTCTTTCTTCCCACTCTCCAGCCACAGGACCGGAGTTGTCTCCATTTCTCTCCACACTGCACTTTGGACTCTGATGACTCGTTGTACCCAGCTGGACTCCAACTGCGGAAAACAGCAGCTGAATTGACTATTGATTCTCAGACAAGTAGACCAGCTGGGACACGTCCTCAGTTGTGTGCCTTGATATCATTGAACACCACCACTTATCAGCCCGTCCTCAATCAAGGACAGGTCCACGTTGGGTTTGGGTACAGTCAGGCGTACAGGTATGGTTTCATGGATCTTGAAGATTATCATGTTGTACACTTTAGCCATTTCTCTTGGCCAAGTTCTGCAGCCTCTGAAAAGTTGTTTTCTGAGGATATCTATAAAGTTTTTAAATTTGGAACTTTCAGATTTTTTGAAGATCTAGTTGTTTGGTTTAAAGAAAAAATTCATAATCATCCCAACTGAAACAAACTAAGATTGAAGGAGTTGTCCTATGGTCCCCAGCTGGCTAACAGTTTCTAGGCCAGACAGGAGTTAGAAATTTGGAGGAAGGTGACAATTTGAAGGACTCCTTTCAATTGAGTTTAAAGTTTGGTCCCAGGGATTTTTAAAGCGTGCATGGTGCACCCAGCTGTTCTAACTAGCAGAGTAGTAGATCAGCTGGGCAGAGGCAGTGGCCAGAGTCCCCAGGACCACTGGGGGACAAGAAAGGAGTCCAAAGACTTAGAAAAAAAAATGGTACTTGCGCCCACTCATCAGCCTAGGGGCATTATATAAATCAGTTCTCTCTGGTGGTGTTGCAGGTCCTTCGGTGTCATCTCGTGTCTTGCCTTTTCCTTTAATATTTTGGCTTCTCATTTACGGCTTTGTTTCCCTGGAAGGCTGTGCTTTTGTCCTCCCCAGAGGACTGGAGTCTTTCTCTGTTGAACTTTCTTGTTCTTCCTAGTTTGGGTCCAGGTTAGGTTTTGAGGATGGTAAATGCCACATCAAGAGCAACTTGAATTGGCAAGCACGGGCACAGGCTGTAACCAACTTTGGATAATTAAGAACTTATAATATGTTTAATAACATATAATTGATGTTTAGAATGAGATGAAATTAAATTAAGTTTACTGATATGTGAATAGAGATTTTTTTCTATCAATAGAGGAATGAGTCCACCAGAAAAATAAATAGTAATCATAAATCACCTATACAACTGACTCATCAAAAAATGGTCCAGTTGAGACAGGCAGAGCACACTTTAATACCCATAATGAAAGAGCTGAGAGGGGACAGATTAGAGCATTTACATCCCCATAGGTCGACAAGGACCAGGGAGACGTTGGGTTTAGGTAAGTGTCTTATGTGGTTAAGTTTATGGATCTTGAAGATTATCAAAGTTGTACAAAGGTCAGTGTCCATGGCCAAGATCTGCAGCCTCTGCAAGTCTGACTATAAATGACTGCGGACATTAACTCTCCCAGTTTGAGTTTAGGAAAGTTTAAAAAATTCCATTCATAATCATCCCAACTGAGCTCACAAACTCAAAGATTGGAGGACTGGATCTCCCCAGCTGGACTAACTGCTGCCCGGCCAGACAGCAGTAGACCAGCAGGGAAACACACCGTCCCCGACTCCTTTCGATTGAGTGGTCCCAGGGACTCCCATACAGACCCAGCTGTTCTAAAGTTGTAATAATAATCTTTGCTGGCAATAACCATGTTGACCTAACAAAATAAAAAGGAGACTGGGGATTCATTGTAAAACATTCGTTTATTAACGTAAAAATGGTGATTTCACTCATCAGCCTAGGGGCATTATATAAATCATTCAAACAAACTGGTGGTGTTGCCACCAGTTGTTAATTTGTTCATTTCGTGTCAATGAGACCAACATTTTCCTTTAATATTAACCAGCTTCTCATTTACGGCTTTGTTTCCCGAGGCTGTGTTTTGTCTTCGTTCGGACGTCGGAGTCTTTCTCTGTTCCGACGTTTCTTTCTCTGTTCCTACGTTTGGGTTAGGGTTAGGTTTTGAGGATGGTAAATGCCACATCAAGAGCAACTTGAATTGTGAGCTGTGTGTGCACAGGCTGTAACAAACTTTGGATTTGATTGAACTTATAATATGTTTAATAACATATAATTGATGTTTAGAATGAGATGAAATTAAATTAAGTTTACTGATATGTGAATAGAGATTTTTTTCTATCAATAGAGGAATGAGTCCACCAGAAAAATAAATAGTAATCATAAATCACCTATACAACTGACTCATCAGGCAGAGGTCACGAGGTTGAGACAGGCAGAGCACACTTTAATACCCATAATGAAAGAGCTGAGAGGGGACAGATTAGAGCATTTACATCATATATAGGGGTCATATAGGACCAGGGAGACTGGTTAAGGTTAGGTAAGTGTCTTATGTGGTTAAGTTTAGTGTAAAGAGAAAGGCAAAGGTCATATATAATGCGAGATCTAATGTATACTGCTATAAATAATAACCATTAACTTCCCAGGGTTGTGTTTAGGGAAAGTAAAAAAAGGTTATGTTAAGGAGTCTAAGAAAAGGGGCTAAATAAGTATAAATTTAACATTAGTGACCCAAAAAAAACAATAATGCTATGAAATATTGGATTAATACAAACAAATCACCAAGTAATATGAGAATCTAATTCCCTCAAATTAAATAAATAAATAAATAAACACACCAATATGATATAAAGGAGGGAATAGAGACTATGTATTGTTTAATGGGCTCTAGGTAGACAAATATGTGCCCAGTAAAGACCCGCCAAGCAGTCCAAAGAGGATCCACATTATATATGACATAAGGAAAAACAAAGATATCAGGAACGCAGGATTCAATGACGAGAAGTCTATTTAGAGAGAGGAAAAGGGTTTTTTATAGAACAACAAACATTACATAAATAAAAAATATTACTTTGTGGGACAAACATGCAAGCAAGCAACTACTGAAGAACATCAGCATGCAAAGGGATGTTCAAAATCAAACGATATGATGCAAACCATGTGTCATAAACCACATACATGTATACAAATAAATACTGCAAATAAGACACAACATTTATATTTCATATATATTATTTAATAATTGGAAAAATAGACTGGTCCTGCGTTCCTGAAAAAGAGCTGTATGGAAGGAAAAAAAAGGTAAGTGTAGAGAGAAAAAGACTATGATATGCATAGCTATTTTTTTCTTTACCCTGAATAATTTGTAACCCGATAGGTGTCTTCAGTGAAGCATTCAGGTGAGGAGACACTAGTTTTAGAACCTGAGAATCCCTGGATGAAAAAATAAGGTAAGTGACAAACAATATTAAATGTTCCTATATATTAATGTAAAGGTTTTTTTCTTTTCCCTGGATTAATTGTGTCCGGTCTAGTTCCTTAGGGTTAGGGTTAGGGTTAGGGTTAGGGTTAGGGTAGGTCCTTTGGCTTTCCATATCCATACTCCTTTGGCTTTCCATACGTGTCTGCAGCCGCGTGTAAACAACAGTCAATTAACGATTACGTCGCGCCGTAAACATCGCTAGTTGACGGCGCTCCGTGTTAATATATCAACGTGATGACGTCTGTGTCGGAGGCAACCGTGCTTCAGCACGCTTGGGTTCGAGGTAGTGTGAGTGCAGGCCATCGGGGGACAGGGGAGGGGGGGCATTCGGGCTTCAGCACGGCACGGATCAACTGGCCCTAGTGTGAGTGCGCCCTAAGTTTTTGGCCTTAAGTAATTGTTCCAGGTGCACAGGTGTCAGAACCGTTTTCTTCCGTTTTTTCCGTTTTCTTGCAGCTGTGGAGCATTTAACTTCCTTTTTTGTGCCGGGGTAACAAGGATCCAGCATCCAGATGTTGAGTCCAGTGTCTTTCCTCAAATCAGTAAAAATCCAGT